>BMAO01003072.1:0-18495 GCA_019973975.1 Trichonephila clavata | reverse complement strand
TTCAACAAAAAAAATTGTACATATATTATGTACTTTTAAACATATTTATTAAAATGAGAAATCAACAACATAAAATATAAGTATTTCCCTTCATTATAGTTAAATAAAAAGAAAATTTTAATGCAAACATAGAGTGCTTGCACCGCTCTACTTTCATACAGCAAAATCAGGAGTATAATTTGTGACTTTCATTGACACGATTCTGAGCATTCAGTTGTTAAGCAATTTCTTTGTGGACTCGAAATATTTTTCATATGATGAAAGTTTTTTTACTTGGAACCGAAAGCGCGGAAAGCAGAGTACATGCACACTTTTCTCTCTTCAAGCAATGACATTCAATAATTTACAAAATAGCTGTGAAGTTATCCTTAGAGTTATCTTTCAGATTTTTTCGTAATTCCGTAAATGTCCATAATTCTGAAGATGTTTGTCAAATAAGGCCCATTACAAAAATTTAAACTTTCATCGAATAAAAAATTGACAAATTTGTAGAGTATTGCAGTGAGAATTCTATCGCGTCCCTCATGTGGCACGCGTGCCGTAGGTTGCCGACCCCTGATCTACATCGATGTTAATTCAAATTAAAGCAGAAACTCTTACAGTATTCAGCACGATTGTAGCAAATTTTTTTTCATGCAGGTGGGGAGAGGGTTCTCCTTCAACTCATATCTCAAAATTTCAAATTTCATTGCTTATTTAAAGGTGAAAAGAATGTTTATGGGGAGTAAGGGATTTAGAATACAATTTTTTTCTCTCGAAAAATGGAAATAGAACAAAAATTTCATTTTATTAAAAATTATCTTTTGAGATTTCATTATACAGCAATCCTTATAGAGGGAAGGTTATTTTTATTACATAGCCGGCTGGGCGGAGTGGTTGGTTTGTCGCTGGCCTTCTGCACCCAAGGTTGCGGTTCGACCCGGCCCAAGTCGGTGGATTTTCATTATGCAGAAAATCGACGGTGGCCATGTCGTATGATTAAGTGGCACGTAAAAGATCCTAAAGTGCCTGTTTGGCTTGGATGCTCTCGGCAAAATTTAATCCTACTACTGGCTCGCATCGCCAAGAGCTCAGGAGCCTCCCTCTGTGGAGAAAACTGGGCGTCAAAAATTGCTTGCTGTAATTGGTATCGCCTATATGGTGCAGCGCTCTATAAAGTGATACCAGCTCCTGGGGAATGTACTAGGTCTGCGAAGGTTTAAAACACTAATATACACAGCCCCACTGAAAAAAAAACATGTTTTATTACATAAATATAATCATGTTTCAAATTCCTGATTTTATTCGATTTTTTTTAAATGAACGTTGTAATCTAAAGCAACACAAGGACTATTGGTAACGGACTTTGTTATTTTGAATCTCGGTCAAGTGACGTCGACGACTTCCGAGCTGTCTCCTCATTCCTTAAACTTCCGCACCACGGCAATGTGAGGACTGATTCCTGAGTCGCGATAAATTTAAACAGCATCAGCTCCCGCATTCGACAGATCTTCAGTGGCACCAGGACTCAAACTAACTTTTCCACATCTATGAGTTCGTGACCATGACCACTTGGCAACCACGACCACACTTCAAAAAATTTCCGAAGTTCTTTTCTGAATAATTTCAATAATTTTTCTTGAAAGCATCATTAATAAACGGTAAGATAGTGCTTAAAGAACTAAAAAAAGTCAAAAATTATTTAAAAAGCGTAAGAAAAGGTGACACAAAAGCATTAGTAAACATTCTACAAATGAAGAAATAGAAAAATATTAATTTAAATTTATTATTTAAATAATTAATTCAATTTATAAGGGTTTGCATAACTGTTTGATCTTAAATTTTATTTTATTTCAAATTTAAGATGTGGTTGCAATAGCCGAGAGGTCAAAGTCACAATTCGTGGATGACACTATTTCCATCGAGTTTTGATATCATTAAAACCCCATCGTACAAAGGAACTAATTGCAAGTTACGTTTGTCATAGCTCAAAATCCTCATGTTGTAACTGATCTATCCGCGATTCCACTAATATTCTTGCGTAAAATAATCTTTCCAACTGTGATTTCAGTAGAAAAACGCTTTCTGTGAAGAAGACGAGGTTTATGCAAATTAGATCTTCTATTTAAGTGTTAGTGATAGAGTAGGGGGTGAATGGTTGAAAGAGGGTATAGAAGCGTGGATAAGATAACGACCGGAAGTCGTATAGTTAGTCAAGTTGGAAGATATCCAAAGATAACGCAAGAAGTGGATACACGAGCGCTCAGGGATTAAGATAATCTTCCTTATTTCTATAATATTTAAATTAATTAAACCAGATTGAGTTTAGTGTTTTAAGTGCATTCTTCTCTAAAGTTGTCTAGAGTTATTAAGTGAAATAGCTAATAAAAGTGTGTTAGAATTACAATGGCTGATCTAGACTTGAACCTCCCCCCTCAACACCCACGCCCGCCGAGGCGCGACAATGTTAGCATGATGTAGAAATTTGGAGAATGCGATGCCAGCTAGGTGTTGTTCTCATTACTCGAATGAGGTTCAAAATTACAAGGTCCGTCGCCAATAGCCTTCGTATAACTTCAAAGTACGATATTACAAAATAATACATTAATTATATTTGGTTAAATCCAGATACTTGCTTTCAGATAGGTAGCTTTTATGAGTTATATGCGAACATTGAGGTATTTTTACAATAGGTTCGGATTTATCCAAATTTGATGCTACATAAAATCTTAGGTCTACCGTGATGTCGGCTCATGAGTTGAATACTCCCCGACAATACTTGTCAAGTTTTATGAACCGGGTGGCCGGGAATGCCCAGATGGGACATTATATCTTAAAAAAGGACTGGGTATTCTTCTCTCATGCCTGGGAGAAACAGATGTGAGCCACCTTTGAAAACGGCTTTGATGTTGCCACACCTTTTCTTTCTCCGACACCTAGACGACTTAAGTCACAGCGATCTTTTGGAAGAACGCTCATGTGAACGGTATCCTTTGAGTGTCAGGGTAATTTATAGCCCTCCAGATGGTTAACTAGGTACGGCGCCGAAGTTGGTTTCAGACGCGCCTACCTACTGTCTCTAAGCACCAAAGGAGTTGGGACTAAAGAGTAGAGCCGTGAGAAGATCTCCTACGCTCACCAATCAGAGATGAAGTGGCCCACCCATGGTTTTAAAGGCTCGGCTCGCGAGTTGACGGGACATTTTCGATCTTCTTCAATCTTCCGCCTTACCTTCCGGATTTTTTTTTTTTGCTTCTTCGAAGAGACTTGATAGAGGTTGTGGGGGCAGCCGCACCTCAAGGACCCAGAGATAGAAATGGCTTGAATGAACTGCCTTTGGACCCTACCAGTGAAAAGGGGTGCGGGGACAACCGCACCCAGGAGCCGATGATTTCAAGATTTTTCAAACTTAAGTAGGACTAGAATTTTTCTTCAACTAAAGATTGTGAAAAGCAAAAATTTACCGCTGATTTTAATGTTACGTTTAATTAATTCGGAATAAAATGCCTTTTGGCAAAAAAAAAAAAAAAAAAAAAAATTGCATGAGCTCTCACGTTACCAAGTAATGAAAAAATTTTACTTGCTCACGTCATTACAATACATTAATTTTAAAATATCTCGAGAACGTGGTAATGAAATAAAGCTCACATATTAACGACAATAAATTTAAGAACTATTACCTTATTATAAGAATAGTGAAATGATTGTTCATTCAAGCCATTGCTATCTCTGGGTCCTTGAGTTGCGGCTGCCCCCACAACCTCTATCAAGTCTCTTCGAAGAAGCAAAAAAAAAAAAAAAAAAAATAGTGTAATGTGTGTAACGAATAATGATGAGCTGCTACAAAACTTCAAAAACGCGGGAATTGCATTAGGTACGATAGTGTCATCTATGTTCTGTGAATGAAAATACCTTCAAGAATATTGGCAGGACTGGTGGGAAAGTCGCTAATTGGACAGAAAAGCGTTTCTGTCCCAAAAGAATTTTTTGAAATTTGCTTGGGACACATGTGTATCGTTATGCGCGAAAGGGTTAAATAAAAATGAATATTTCTGTTCGAAAATATGGTAGCACTTATGAAAGTTCTCGACGTTAATAAATAATTAGAAATGTTATTTTGCTTAATCTTTGCATCAGGGAACTACTGAAAATTAAATTAAGCATGCAATGTAAAAAAAAATCTGATTGTATTTATATATCTATACTTATTTGGCACACCTAAAGCATGAAATACAATAGTCTCATATATTCACACTTAAAACGTTAAAGTACTTTTTTTACAGATCCTTTATAACCCCTCCCCCTTTTTTTTTCCAAAATTTATTACACTTTATAATTTTGAAAACGTTAGTCATTTAAAATTAATAAATACACATACTACATTACTCACATACATTAAATTGATTGCTATTTTTGGATACTGAAAATTCAACTAAAATAATTTTGTAGAACATTTAAATGTTGTGGGAAAATGAAATAAGACTCTCACACACACAGTGTCGCATATCTATCAAAGTGATTGAGTTTATTAATGTCGCAGTCAAAATAATACGACGGACCTCGTAATTTTGAGCCACGGTCAAGTGAAGATGACGAAACTTGAGCTGACATCCCACTCTCCTAACTTCGACACCACATCAACGAGCAGATTCTGAGTCATGACAGATTTAACGTGCATCAGCTTCTCTACACGGCGGGTCTTCAGTAGCGTTTTGCTGTACAAACAATACATCTTAGGGGATGGCGAGTGAGAGTTATATTAACGTCACATCATAAAGCAACATGAAAGCTATTGGAGATGGACCTCGTAGTTTCGAACCACGGACAAGTGACGAGGATGACGCCTCAGCTGACATTCCCTCTCTAAACTAACACACCACACCAACTGGAGGACTTTAAGCACGACAGATTTAACGTGCATCAGCTGCCTCTACACGGCGGGTCTTCAGTGGTGCCAGTACTCGAATCCACGACACGTCGGCCACTAGTTCGTGATCATAACCACTAGGCTACTACAACCTAGGACATGGGTGTCAAACTCAAAAGCTGACTTGGGCCAAGCAAACAAAGTTTATCTTCAGGTAAATAGCAAAAAAAAAGAAAAAAAAAAAATTCAACATTTATAGAAACGTAGATACCGTATTTATCTAATTTGTTATTGTTAATAATAATATTTGTTTATAATTGCTATTTTATTATATATTATATTGTGGGCCTATATATTGCGGGTCGCATGCGGCAAGCAGGCCGTGAGTTTGACACCTCTAACCTAGGGTATGGCTAGTGTAAACAAGAAATGTAATAATAATGAAAAAATAAAGTGAATGACTGAAATATAGAGTGAGTAAGCAATTTAGTGTCGAGTGATCTACATGATACGCATAAAATTAAAATATTACTCATTTTATTTTAATATTATGCATTCTGAGTTTCCGCGGTCGTGATTAAAAGTAATTTTCTAATTTTTAAAAATCGCACTTAAATACTGCACAAGTAATCAAAGCAATATAATTACAGCAACATATAAGGTTTCCTTAGGCAAACAACTCACGATATGGGATATGCAACTGCAGTCGAATTATTATTCTGTTTGACCCTGTGGATTCACACGATCGAACATTTTCATTTCTCTGAGACAAATTAAAAACCATAAGCTCCACTGGACGTTAACCTTTTAATGGTATGATTGGATAATTAAAATCAAGACAAAGTATAGTTTAGAGATGTTATATTTTATTTACTTGTTCCTTTCTAACTAAATTTTGCTCACCCCCACACACACACGATTTGATTTTTTATGACAAGGACACATAAACACACAAAATCTTCGATAAATAGAAGTTAAAAACAATGATCAACTCTTAAAACAAAATTTGGAACGCATGAGTTAAAAGGCCGTTAATTAACAAGCAGTACTGGTTTTGGAATCGCAACTATTTTACTTGATGTTAGCAATGATCAACACTTCAGTGAATCTTTTTTACACCTGCCGACCATGACCCTCTTTCGTTAAAATAAAAACAAGGAAGTTCACTTTGTGTCATTTGGAAACAAGATTTCCAGTACAAAACGCGAACGTATATTGACATTAAATTTATATAAAAACTAACTTGAAGGTGCCTTTTAAATTAAACTTCGGCGTATAATTAACTAACAATTATTTAAAAATACATTAAAACCTTTGAATATTCAAATTAAAAATAAAATAAAAAAAACTTAAGTCAATTCCTACTTAGGTCAACAAAGAAGAACTTTATATTTTAGTACTTTTTATTAAATATAGTTACAATTAATATAAATATGTATATACACATGACAGAATCACAATATTAAGTGACAAGATAGAAAGCGATTTTCCCATTTTCCTTTCTATATATGGTGTTGGACAATTTTTGTTTGTTTGTTACTATTTATTCAATAATTAAATTTAATTATTCTAATAAAATAGTATAGTAAAAAATCAGTCTCAGAAGTTAAGCCATCCCAAGTGGGATTCGAACCCAAGACCTTTGGATTAGAAGTCCAACACGATATCCATTGTGCTACAGGGACACAACAAATAATTTCTTTTCTATATAATGCTGTTGGACTATTATTTTTGCTACTATTCATTCGATTTTTAAATTAATGTTGATGAATTAATATTTAAAAAAAACTGTATTAACATCAAGTGTCATCCACTACAAGTATAAATAAATGTATTTGTGAACTTGGATGGATGAATAGAAAGAATTTTATTAACAATTGAAAATTTGAACAAGATATATATATATATATATAAAAATATAAATATGGGGAGGAGTGAACTATAATAGTTGGAATTGAAAAAGGAGGATACATTTAACTGATTTCGATTCAAATAATAGATTAATTTAACATTATGAATTTATAATACAATTGATTACTTTAATTACTTGATTCATTAATTGTTGCACTACAAAGAAACACGAGTGCTTTGTGTGTGGTGACGGACTTTTTAACTGTACTCTCCAAAATTCCTCACCATGCCAGCGTAAGGATTCTAAAAAAATGAACGTCCTTCGGCCCTTCTATATGATTGGATTTCAGTGGCTTGATTGCTAATAAACGTCGCACTTTGACTTGGCAACGAGTGTGATGTTATTGGACACTTGTTCATTCATTGTGAGGTAACATCGGGTCTATTGGTGACTGTAATTTTGAACCTCGGTCAAGTGACGAGGATGTCACCTGAATGGGCTATCTACTCTTCTCACTTCAACAGATTTGATATCAATTTACGTCGCAGTGTGAAGCAATACGAGAACTATTCGCTACGGACCTCGTAGTTTTGAACCACTCAGCCGGCATCCCTCTCCGAACTTCCACACCACGCCAATAGGAGGACCTTGATCTCAACAGATTCAAACAGCGTCAGCCCCTTTGAAAAGTGGGTGCGGTTTACTCCAAGTGAGTGAGAGTTATATTTATGTAGCACAAAAAAGCTGCAGGTGGACTATTGGCGACGGACCTCGTAATTTTGAACCATGGCCAAGTGACGAGGACAACACCTGAGCTGTCCCCGTTTCCTAACTTCCACCAACGGAAAGACGTTTGAGTCTCAACATATTTAACTGCCATCGGCCACCTCTGCAAGGCGGTTTTTCAGTGGTACAAGGCTCGAACTCATGACAGTCCAGCCACGAGTCCATTACTTTGACCCCTAGGCTACCACGGCCACACGATTTGCTCCAAAGGAACCTTCCTGTTAATTGCGCAATCCTTTCCTTCATTTGGAAGACAATTAACCATGTATCAGTATGTTAAGACAAAAATATTTTTCTTCTTTCCATGAATGCCTGTTTTAAACTTGATACTTAAGCTGAATTTAATACATAGTCGAAGCAGATAGAAAACTATTAGTCAAAAAGGCTTAGTTAATTAGAGTTTCATTCCTACGATGAATCCATATCTATGTTTTTTACTTCGTAAAGTGGAAAACCAATGAATTTTTTTCCAAAAAAGTGAAAATAAATTATGGGTCACAATCCATTTTTGTTTAAAACATCGGATCATTGGTAAAAGAATCAGAAACGAAAAGAGTATTTCATGGAGAAAATAACTTATTTTACAACAGGATTTAATCAAATAATAAAATTTGGTATATGTATTAATCAATTTTTGCATAAATTATTTCAACAACAGGATACTCATTGGTAACTTTTGCATGTAATGTGGTATAAGAAGCCACCCAAAAGTTTATGTAATGCTAAAATATTATACAAAATGGGATTGTATGATTCCATATTATGGAATATTTCTAGAATTGTAGTACCATAAATGTAATTAAAGATATATTCTACGGATTGGACTGTTTTAACAAAATTTAAATGGACAATAAATAAAACAAATGATTCCTTTAAGGAAAACGTAAAAGAAATCAATTTTTTGACCTCACTTTTGTTATTTAATGTGATAATTAATTTGTTCAAGAATATCTTAGCTCAACAATCAACGTTTTTTTTAGTAATGAAAAGGGGGAAGGCAGCTATGCTTTCTTCTAAAATTTTTTGTTTTTCATCTACTGCATTTCTTTTAAAAATAGGACATTTTACATACAAATTCGCTTGACTTCTATTTTTACATAAAATTGAGTGCATTGATTTCAGACATTTTTAGGTATACAGGTGACAATTTATCTTGTCCTTGTAAACCAAATGTTATTTTGGATTAATTAATTTGATGCTCTAAAACTTTGAAATTTTCCATTATCTCTTTTCCTTTATTTGATGCCCCTATAAATTTATTGCTACTTTGCTCTTATACACTACATTTAATAGCTGTTGATATTACTGTTACCAATAATGAAAAATAATTTAAGATAAGACTAACTAATGTATGTTGGTTTTCCTTGAATATAATTTTCAAAATGATTTAATTATGATTAAAATTTTAGAATGTTTTAAAAGAAAAATATAAGAATATAGATATTAGTATGCATAAAACAAAGAAATCAGTGGACATTCATAAAAAAATCCTTAAAGCAAAATTATATAACTGTACAAGTCAAAATAGATTTTTAAATGAAATATATCTATAGTTAATCCGAAAAAACTACTGTAAAAATCTGGCATATAACTCACACTTTGAAAGCAAAAAATAAGATTGAAATTTATGTGTGCGCATTATACACCGGGTATAAAAATGATAGCTTTAAAAATAAAAATGAGATGAGTATAAAAAACTAGAATTCTATCAAAATACTTTTTTTTAAAAGAAATAATATACCTGATAAACTTAAAGGATTGTAGTTTCACAAGTATACTATATTTTTAAAAGCCTGGGATAATATATCTCAAATAAATAACTTCAAAACATAAGAGCATTGCAAACATACATTTCAGGTTCCTTCGTAAAGAAGGAGTGTGCGTTATATGGCAAATATCTTAAAAACTAAAAAATGTAGCTTGAAAGTAAAGGTGCACAATATATGTCAAATTTTATGGTAGTTTATTAGGTTAAAATATTTCTGATACAGTAATTTGATATTTAACTCAAGATGGAGACTAAGATGTATGTTCTTAAAATGTATAAAAATTTGTTGAAATGAATAAATATCAATCACTTAAAATTAGTACATCTTTTACAAGAAAAAAAAGGATTTATTAAATACAAATAGTAATTTACAGCTTAATACAAAATAAACAATTTTTAATTAAAAACAAAATACAATGATCTATTTACATAAAATATTTTTTCAAAGAAGATAACAACGCAATTTCAAAAGTTTTTTTTATATAATCATATTAAAATAATATATATGCCTTATTTTTTTGCTATGGATAATAATAAATATTTATTCCATAAACATTGTACTAGCTCCTTTTTGCAAAAAATTTAAAGACTCATTTTTTTTGTTGGTAAACAAAATAAATAAATAAAATTAAGGCTTAAAAAGAAATATGAATAAATTATATATCACAAATAAAATCATAGCTTTTTGTGCTAACCAGAACCGATACTTATTGGTATAACAATTAAAGAAATTTATTTTCGGTTATTATGCATCAAGTGACATATAACATATTGAGGCAATAAGAGCTATCTATAATTAATAAATATATACAGATTAAGAAAGTATGCATGAAGTCAAAACTATAACGCTTTTACATAAACACATTGGTTGAAACTGACATAGCATATCTTCTCTCAATATTTAGAAGGGGATTTACTGTAAGCATTCAAAAACAAAAACTATTTGACATATCAGTGTGTTGAATAGAGTAATTTGGTTTGCAAAGAACTTTCAAGCAATATTTTTCAAATGTTTTCTTCATTAAGGAGTGCTAGACATCACACATTGATACAGCATCAATAAAAAATGTTCACATTTGACATAAAAATTTACAACACTTCATTAGCTGGATGTTTAAAGGCTAATATTTGTAGAAAGCTTTTTCAAATCTAATATGTGAAGTGATAAATAATTTTGTGGACGGTTTTAGGAAAATTCTGAGCATGACACATTTCTTCAAATGATTATTTATAAATGAGCTAAAAATATTGATTTTAATATTTCATAAAGAAAAATTATTATGAAATACAATAAAGAACATATCAATGATATATTAATTATTAAATATATATTCATAATACTAATAAATATTTAAAGTAATAGTATATTCTCTAGTTATTTTTAATATTCATAATTTATAAAATTTCATTTTCTCTTTATAAATAAAACACACAAGAATAATTAAGAGCTTATAAAGGGCGTTTAAATAAAAGTTAGCATGGATGGCAAAAGTTTGTCATAATTTGAAAATCTGATAACCTCTAATACAATTAAGCAAAACTACAAATGATTTTCATTTATTGCTGGTTTTTTTCCTTCAAAAATACCATAAAATCATAACTTTTAAAACGAAATAAAATATTGTAAAATGTCAGGATTTAAATTAAAAATTTAATTATACAAACTGATGTTTTAATGATACACAAAAGCAATATGTGCATGCATTTACTTAAAAATAGATGGAAAGCAAACATACACTACATGTATGATTTTTTTTTGCAGAATTCAAATATATCCAAAAGGTAACTTTATAAGTAATGAAAGTCAAAATTTACAGTCAAACTAAAACCTTACAAGGAATTTCATAAACGAATAATTTACATCACATTGACTATATCATTATTAAGGTAAATAATGTCTTCAAGAGTGCTCTTAGAACATTGCAATATACTCTTAGAAATTTCAAAAGTTTTTTAACAAAAAAGTTTGGAAAAGTAATTTTTATTTTTTTACATGTATTGTTTATTTTAATTATAATACAGTAATTATTATATTCTGTTACTTTATCAAATGTGAACTGTAAAAAAACTCTTAAATGCTTTACAATTTTGATTTATGACATTCATACTTTTTACAATTAACAAGACAACAAATTGCAAATTCTAATAAATGCTGAATGTGATTAGTAATGATATGTACAAATGTATTATACAAATTTCAGCTTATGAAAAATGAATGAATATAAAACTATATTCAAGTAACAAACTTTTAAATACACAAAGGCTATAGCAACATTAACCCTTTTCTCTTAAAAGACAAGTTTTAAAATCCCAGCAAAGTGAATTTTAAGCAACAAACAAGTTTGATACTCAGTCACTAACACACGTTTTGTTTTTTAATATGCTACCTTATCAGCTATATGGTTTAATGAAGATCTTATATAACATTATTTATACAACAAAAAAAGAACATACTTTGAATATTTTTTAATATTTTTTTCCATCTCAATCCTAGATATCTTTTTAGCAGATTAAAAAAGATCTCATCAGGATATTTATATATATTTTTAAATGAGAAACACCCAATTTTGTTAAAGGTTCTTCGATTAGAATGTATTATTTCCAGCAACACAAAACAACTCTTATAAGTTAGCTAAGCTTATTTTTGTAATTAACTTAGATTGATTACAGTCTTTTGTTAAGGTGTGATGGCTTTTACTTTTACAGTAGACCCATTCGAACTCTGAAGTTTATCTCGTCTAGGCAAAGTTTCATGTGAAACTCTTGTTTTAGCAGCTTGTTTTTTACGGAAAAAGAAGAAGGCAAACATCATAATAATGAAGATTCCCATCAGTACAGTCACAACAATTCCAACAATAGCTCCAGTTGATAAACCTAAAAAAAATATAGCCTTAATAGTGAATGCGATTTCTTAAATGAAATTATTCAATCTTTTTCCTGAAAGATATATAATGAGATAAGCTACAAAATTAAGTCAAGGAATTGAGGGAAAAAAACTTCAGGATTAATTTGTATAAATTTGTTCTTCAAACATCTAATATTAAGATAAGAAAATATCAATAATATCCTCAAATCAAAATATAAATTTCATTTTGATTCTCTTCACAAGAAAATGAGTTTATTTTTTTAAGAGCTAAAACTGATTTAAAAAATATGCTAAATAAATATTTTACCCTCTTGACATTGGATATTAGTATATAAAAAAAATAAGAAAATTTATGAATTAGTCATAAGTTTAATATATTAGTTAGAATTGTATGTATTTATTTCAGTTGGATATTGAGTAATCAGTCTGACAAATATACTTCTTAAACTTACCACCATAAGTTTCAATCACAGCAAACACTGTAAGATGGGATGACCAACATTTCATGACATTACCATCCACACCATAAGTTACAATATCTTCTGAAGACCATTCCTTCAACTTTTCATCCCAGAAACTACACTTATAAATGATTCCTTTTTCTTGAGCTTCAGTAACATTACCTTTATGTGTTAATGCAATTTTAATGGCATTTGGCACGTCGGATACACTTAAAGGCAAACCTAAAATAGAAAAAAAAAACCCAACAATTATTACAACACAAAGGAACTCTTTTATGATTTTAACATTAAAAGTCTAGCTATTTTTTAAAAATAAAATAGGTTTAAAAGAGTCTCAATAGAATTTAAAGATTATAAAACCGAATATTAATAAAAGTTGAAAATATTCAAGAATCATATTACAGATTTTCAATCTTATTTTCTATTTAAAGATAACCAAAATAATGTGCATATAACATATGCAAAGTATTGTACATTAATTTATTATGTACTTTAAAACAAAAATATCTATAAGCAGAATATTTATGTTGCTTATGGATTGCCACAAGACATAACGTTAGATATGCTTGAGTTTTGGGATTACAAAATAACATTATAAATAACATTATTTCATTTTGCTAACAGCATTTAAGATTGTTTCAGTGCAACATAACATATAAATACAATTGGATTGGTTAAGCTCACCCTGCCCACTTCCAAACAGGTAAAATTTTCTGTGATTTTTTTTCACCCAACTTTAATTCATACAGTTTTAGAGATACACATACAATTAATTCCTTTTAATTCTAAACTACAGTAATAGTATTTTATCGTCTAAATATTTAATTTTAAAATGAGCAATTGAATGCGTTTTAAATTCATTCCAACACTAATGATCAGAGAAAGGTTCAGTAGCACTGAGTGCTCCTATGTAACCCAATACAATACCAGTACCCTAATACATCAGATTCAAATATACTTTGATCCAATTGGTTAATTCTAAATTCATACAAAAGAAGTTCCCATAGGTCATAATTTTTTTTTACCAAACTTGGAATACCTTTCTCATATATATATTATAAGTTAAAATATTTATGAGTAAGATAAACAGCTATTAAGAATAAAAATAATTTAAAGATATTCAATTATAATTTTTTGTTACCATCTTCAGGTTTTCGTAATGTAACATCCATCACAGGTGAAGTTCTTTTTGGTTTAGGTGGGTATGGTGCTTGAGATGGATATAAAGTGAGAGCTACTACAACCCCTTCACAATCAGCAGCCTTTTTCTTGCATTTTCTGTTACGTACTCTAAAAGATAAGTTAATGAAAAAAATATTTTTTAGTAATCCCATTAAAAAGTTCAGGTGTACTATGTCATAACATTTCTTCTTCACATAAATATTTAAAATGATCAGAAATTTAGACATGGGATGACCAGAAAAAAATTCAAGAAAAAAAGAAAACAACTACATCAACTACAAGTTTAAGGATGTAAATACCTCTTTAATTTACGGAATTTTAATTTTTTATAATGTTTGACAGTAATTTCAGCAAAATTAATTTACTTAATTAACTTTATTCTGCAGAATATTTATTAACACTTAGAAACCTACTTTTCTAACTTTCAGTACTTTTATGGCAATATTATACAAATAGCACCCTTAAATACTCTTTGAAATCATATTTTAAATTTGAATTTCCATTTCACATTTGAAAACATACATCTACTGCATCTATAGTTTACATATTTCATTCATATATTTAATAGTTTCTTCCATATAATTCTAAAATACATTTTTAATCTAAAATATATCAATTTTGATTTGTAAAGCATTCTTTTTCAATCTGTTTTTTGTTTAATAAAGCTCAGTTTTCAAGGATAAACAAGGATTGATTTTATAGCATTGATTTACAAACAAATTTCTTTAATCCTGATTATAAGACTCACGTAAATACAGTCGACTCTTGATAATTCGAAGTTGGAGGGACCAATGAAAAACTTCGAATAATCAAGAGTTCGAATTATCAAGAGGATAGGAAAAAACCTCCCAAAATACATGAAGAGAGAAATTTTTTCAAACACATCTAAAGTTCAAACTATGTAACAATACAACTATTGTATATATGTATACAATTATTTTAAAGTATTTTCTTTAAAAAGTACATATTACACACTATAAATATTATATAGAAGTTAAATGTCCTGTATTAAAAGGGTACATTCAATACATGCATACACAATCCTACTCATCTCTTCACAATAGCGAAGCATCCTTTCTGAACACATGTGTAGAAAGGCCACATGTAAAATGAAAGATATGGAAGGTTGAAGGTTGGTCTATAGTCCACTTAAAGAAGGAAAGCAATAAAAGTGTATTTTCACCTGAGGAACAGGAAAACACACAGAAGGAGTAGCACACAGATGTTCATCAAAGGGACTACATTTCAGGGGAGACAAGCATAGACAATGCAATGCAAAACTTGTAAGCTCCAACCTTTTTACTACAGGACTGTACATGATAGTGGGTGTTCGAATTGTCAAGAGTTTTATAAGATAACTTCGAATTATCGTGTGTTGTAGTCTGGCCAGCCACATATTTTACTTCAAAATATTGAGTGTACCAAAAGGTATTGTTTTAGTTCGAAATAGCAAGAGTTTTTCTAGAGACTCAGCACATACTTTGAATTATCAAGAGGTTTGTATTATTGAAGGTTTGAATTATCGAGAGTCGACTGTATATGAGATTTTTGCTTGTTAACAAAGGGTAGATTTTTTTATATTTTACAAATATGGAAACTATAAAAAATAAAAATATTTACTAAAAAAATGAAAACAAAAATTTTTTCTAACATGTTGAATGCCAAGTTGACAATATACTTTTTCTACAGGCTGCAGTATTGTATATTAACTTATGATATAAAATTTAAAACATAACATTATGTTAAATACTTTTTGAAAATAATATCAAAATGATACTAGATATATATATATAAGTATAATGTAATAAATACATTTTATAGATTATCTTGACAATAGAAATAACCAAGTAGAAAAATGAATTTATTAATGCATTTTAAGGCAGTCTTCAGTAAATGTATGAGAGCTTGTACTAAATGCAGAGCACATTTTCAGACAGAAAAACTTCTCAATTTTCATAAAAATTTGCAACATTATAATCCATATATCTGTTTATAATACAGCATTTTTAAAATTTCAAAATATTCCACAAATAATTTTTTTCTCTCCTTTTAATACAAAAAGGAATAATTCATTCAGCATTATGGCATATGAGAAAAAATGCAAAATATATTTTATATTATAAAATAGTAGTTATTTTTAGAAACTACATAGGTGGCTGTAGGGAAAAACTAGGCACCACTTATTTGCTAGGAAATGCATAAGCAAGATACGCAGATATTTTTCTGGGGGAACAGGGAATAAATCAAAACACAGGATTTAATCTTTAAACATAGGAAATTAAACATGGCTTCCATATAGTACCAAATGTCTTTGTAACATCATTTGCAATATTTTGACATTTTAGGCACTCTCAATTTTTTTTCTTTTATGTTTGTGATGAAGGTTTTGAGAAGTATTTGAAATACTGTAGGATGGATTTTATTTTTATCCTGACAATTTATAATACATACAACTAATGTATACCAAAGTTCAGTGATATACATATTTTCTTGGCAACATTTTTATATATGATCATATAATGAACCAAGCAGTAAGTAAGAAGAGTAGCTTGGGTATAAATGTGTTCATTTAATGAAAAATTAATAATAATAAATACATATCACTGAAGATTAATGCTTCACATAATATCAAATTTATAATGGACATTTTAGGTAAATTTACAACATTCGAATCCAAGTGTTTGTTATCAGAAGGTTTATAATCTTCTACAGTTTAAATAAAAAAAAAAATTGTTATCATAAAGCTTATAATCTTCTACAGTTTAAATAAAAAAAAATTTGTTATCAGAAGGCTAATAATCTTCTACAGTTTAAATAAAAAAGAATATATTCATACTAAAGAGTATTTAAAAGTAAATTTAATGCCATCAAATTCTTCACTGAAAAAAAAATTCTTCCAAGCCTAAATTAATTAAATTGAGGAAATAAATTTTTACATACATCAGGATAGATTTGTTAAATTATTAAATATATAATTATATCTGAATCAGAAAAGAAAAAAAAAAGAAAGGAAATATGATTTGAATTCTGAGCATAAAACATAAAAAGAATACAAAATCAAGTCATATATTTAAAAGCATCAATTTTGCAAACATAAGAAGGCAGTTTTATTGTATTACTGAAAAAAAATAAAATTATATTTGTGTATAATATTCTAACATATGTAGCATAACATATTTTAGCATTTGTTTAGATTTTAATATTTAAATATAACAAAAGATTTAAAATGATCACAGAAAATAATTAATTTAAATATTAACCTTCAATATTTAAATTAATTATTTATGAAATTTAGAAAGAAAATAAAGTACAAAATTAATATTAAACTCTCAATTATATATTAAACTCTAGTACATAAACCAATATCTATAAAAATGAAAATCTAAAATATTGAAAATTACACTAACTTTTCTCTCACAGCATCTTCAAATCTCACTGATCCTTCCATTAAGCCATTATCTGACAATGCTTTGATATAAATAGGAGTGCGTTCAAGAAGTTGTCTGAAAATTAAAGTGGATGGATATCCTGGATATTTTGATGAGAGAACTACTTTGCTTCCAAGGGGTACAGTAGAACTTATTTTCTCAACAAAGAATTCTAACACATTTTTCACTCTTTTTGATACATCAGAATCTGAATTACATAACTGTAATGCTTCAGCAGTATTTGAATGACCTCTTGCTAAGACAGATGTAGGTATTTTTGCCTAAACAGAATAGTAAAAATAAGTCAACATATCACTGTATGAGAAATCTTGTTAAAGAAAGAAATAATTAATACCAAAGATATCTGTAATAAAATTGAATAATTTTCATAAAATTATTAAATTAAAAAATTCCTTTTCTGTGTGCAAGCTTTGAACAATGACTTTTACACACATACACAAATTGATTATCAAATACCATGAAGAACTGTCTTGATAAAATTTGAAATGTAGAAAATGAAGTACAAGGAATTTACACTCATGTATTGTATGTGTAATTAGAAGAAATATATAAAAATTAATTATATGCCCTCTTT
Organism: Trichonephila clavata; assembly: GCA_019973975.1. Classification (NCBI taxonomy): domain Eukaryota; kingdom Metazoa; phylum Arthropoda; class Arachnida; order Araneae; family Nephilidae; genus Trichonephila; species Trichonephila clavata. Next base: position 711 of record BMAO01003072.1, on the reverse strand, counting down.
ATCAAAATTAGTTATAATACACATATTATATTCCTGGATTACTATGAAAAGTAATAAACAGTTTTAAAATTTATAAATTTTAATACAAATCGTTTTAAAACTCCACAATAAATTAAAATATTCTTTACATCTATATTTTTATTCATACATTTTTTTTTTTTGTAAAAATATTTTTATGTCTATCTGAAGAGAAAATTTTGATTAGGATTTATCAATAATACAAAATAATTAAAAATCAAATTTTTAATTACTTTATTAAAAATTATATATATATATTCCTGTTATAAGATGATTTTTAAAAATATAGTCTTTTGAGGGAATCCTATACATATTGAAAAAATGTTAATGTATGAATATTTTTTCAATCCATAGATATGATTTTATTAGGAGCTAAGTATATAAATTCTCAACTTTTTATTACATAAAAGAGATTTTTGTCACAGAAAATTTCATACACAGAGCACTAATAGCATTTTAAAAATAACTAGAAATATAGCAATTTTTACCAATGTAGTCAAAACTTGTGTTGAGGTACTTGCATTTTAATAAAGATTTAATAACAATAATGATCACTATTCCACAATTAATGCAATGAATTTGACAAAACAAAGTAGGATTAAAAATTCTAGAGAAAAATATTCTTCAGTAGTATAAACATTCTTCTGTAAGAATTTTTACCATTTAAAGCAGAGGTTCCCAAACTTTTTTGTC
>BMAO01003071.1:0-19242 GCA_019973975.1 Trichonephila clavata | reverse complement strand
GTAAGTTTTAAAATTTATTTTCTCAAATTCCATTGAAAACTTTAAAGCCTTTTTTCTCAGTTTGTGTTTTTTTCACTTACGCGCATTGCGTTTCAAAAACTATCATACTTTGATGCATAAAAACTTTACAGAATTATAAACTCTATCATAATCTTTAAATCCTAGCTATTTATAGCATTACATATTTGTAATTTTTTGAAAAATTTCAAAAAAATTAAATTTTTGAAAAAATTTTTTAAAAATGTACTTTTTTTATTTTTTTAAAAATATTATTTTTTATTCTTTTTATATCTAATCGCTACCATCTAATAAGGATATATTTGACTTTATAAATCAACTTATTGCTAGTAATTAGAATTATTATTTCAGAAAATATCATGCGCGTCGTAAAACTTACTATTTGTTTCTTACAAAAAATTTTCTTATATTTATGTGCTTATTATTTTTAAATTATGATTATATTTTAGACATTTTATACTTTTTTGAAACTTTATTCCTTTATAAAAAATGTGTAAAAGAATCAAATTATTTCATTTTAAACTCAAAGAATTATTCCTAGTCGAAAAATTGTTCGTATTTTGTGCTCTCGAAACATTTTTAACACCCCTGAGACCCTTAATGGTGCTGCATTTAGACTGTCTGGCAAAATACTCATATTCACAAACTAATTAATGTCGAAGACGTATAGTGTATCAACTTTCCATCAAGGAGAACAGCGTAAAAATATACATTAACCATGCATACAACAATTGCATTTATGTAATCAGATTCCCAAATAGTGGATTTGTAACAGTGTATCTGTCTTCAAATATGAAACTTAAGGCGTAATTTAATGAAATATATTCCCATTATATGCGCACACAACTCTTCCATAATTTATAAAATAATTCTCTAAAAGACAATGAAGTTATGTCGTAGCATAAATTATACTAATTTTATCAAAGCTTCATTAACTGAGAATAGAATTGGGTATAAACTTGATTATATAAAAATATGTATAATAGTATTTTATCGCGTTTAATCTGATTAAGGAGAAATGACACTGTGACACGACCATAGTATCCTTCACATATTATTTTTCTCTTTAGAATTGCGTTAATTAACGCTTATGAAATATGAATACAAACATAAATTTTCACAATGACTGCTTTGTACGATCAAAATCCTTACAATTGAGATTTTGTAACTCTATCGTACGCTCTTGCTTTATAATTTACAAAAATTTATTTAGAAAAAAAAGTGATTCAAGCCAATAGTATGAAATTCACAAAATGAATACGTGCGGAATGTTTTTCTTGATTTTTATTTCACAAAAATTAATACTGCGTATATTTTTATGAAGATAGTAATTTCAAAAACATTTATATCATATTCTAAAAATCCTTTAGGGATTTCTTACATTAGAAAAGGATTAAAAACTAGATTCAAAAAAAAAAGTTTTAAAACGTAAGTAATTTGTCCCACCTACGTATTTCATAAGATACTAACCATATCATAAACCATGAGGATATGATAATAATTTGTTTAATGTAATTTAATTTTAAAGCACACTGTACAAATTATATTTGATGCACTGTAGAAAATTCACAAAAACTAAAATGACTTAATAAAATGTTTAAGGTATCCGAATACGTTCAGAGTACTTTTTAACAAAATAACATACTAAAACGTTATAAATGCTCTTTTATGACTCAATACCAATAAATATTACTACTTAACTATCAATATTTAAAATAAATTACCTGAATTTTACAAAAATCACAATTATATGTGAAATTGTAGCAATATTTTTGAAAAACTTCAAAGCAGTTAGAGAAAAAAGTAATAAACATATATTAGTAAAAGTATTACTAAAACAAATTAAATGCATTTATCTAGAAAACGTACTAAAATTTTAATTTTTTATTAAAATTAGAAAATTTTAGAGCTGATTGAGTAAACAGTATAAGAAATGTTACATTTTTTATGAGACAATTATTTAAATAACAAGCCATAACTCAAAAAGTATTCATACAATAAGAAACATTTCAGTACATTCTTTAGAAAATAACATAAATATCAGGTTCAAAAATATTTATAGAAATACATTCGTAATATTTTGAGTCATCAGACTCGCCATGATAGATTTTGAGCAATTTAAAAGCCCACTTCTGGTAGATCAAAAACCCACTTCCGGTTTTTCTAACTTTATAAAACTGATTGTAACGTGGCCTCTAGGTAGCGTAGAAACAAAACAAAGTATGTTTCGTAAAGTCAAAAGATAGCTCTATTCTATAAAATAAAAAATATCTGCCTTGGCTGAATATGGTCATTTTCAACGTGTTCGGATACCTTAATCAAAAATATTCTGTTCTAGTGTTATGTTTATACTATGTTATAAGTTGTATACAGATGGAGTGCCAATGAGAAAAAAGGGAAAATTACGTATTAATTTTCGCATTCAGTTGAAGAATATATTTATGAATAAATGGGTGTGTGTTTATAGCCTAGTATTTTATTTAAATATGACTTCTATGTTCTTTATTGAACAATATTGATAAAAAAAATAATATTATTTTAAGAGTATTTCATCATGATATAATTTGAAGCCAATTAGCACTGCAGCTTGTAGAGCAATCTTAGATTTTTATTGCAGAAGTAAAGTGCAGAACTCCACGTCAGAAGAAATTTAATAAGGAATATATTAAAATCCTTTTGTTGTTTTTATTTCTTCTCAGTTTATTACGATTTATACTCTCAGTACAAATTCAAATGGTAAAATAACTTCATAACTTTATATTGCTATGCGAAATTTTCATCCAATATAGTTTCTGAAGAAATTTCATGCGTAAAGCTAAAAACATAAAAAGCTATCCGTGTTCAAGAAATTCTAGAAAATCCTTTTTGAATCCGAAAAAAATGCATACTAAAGTTAAACTATTATTCCTAATGGATATTTTTAGCAATTTTTTTTAAATATACAAACGCTACAATGTTTCGCGTTTAAAAAATCAATAAATTCTTTCCTTGTGTTTCAACGATTCGAACCAAATACCAAATATTTATCGAAAAAGAAACTAAAGTAACCCAAAAACCCAATTTGCTTCTCTTGAATGTCATTCCCCATCAAATTGAACGCTGATCCAACTAAAAAATACATTTGCGTAGGGTATTAAAATTCGCAGGATTCGCCCAACCGTATTTGGAACAACGCTTTCTCTGATACGAGATTCGATGTCATCCCAGATATGTGTTGGGGAATCTTCGCCATCATTCGACATAGCCTTTCATCTCCAATGTTGCCGATCGAAATGAAATTCCGATGTTCGTGACGTTGCATATCTCGCGACATTTCGAATTTCAGTGAATATTTCAGCTGCTCGACGGGACGCTAGGAGAAATGCAATTTTAAGACTTTTCCGGGGCAATGTCGAGAAAAAAATTCTAATCAAAAGTAACATTTGAAGAGGATTACTAAATGGTGTTTTGGGTTTGTAGCAGTGTTCGGTGGCTGTCGATGCTTTTTTAGTTCCATATTCGGAATTGAATCGTCTTATTTATTATCGTTGTTTAAAAAATAGTCTTTATTATCTATATATAACTGTTTTATAAATCATGCTGTGTGCCATTGAAAAAAGTAAATAATTTTTTTCAAAATTTACGTGCATGCCAATATTCTACTTAGTTTCTGTATTTTTTTTTCCAAATCTTAGTTATATATATATTTCAAACATTCGCTGAAAATATATTACTGAAATAATTTTCAATGAAAATAGATTCATTTAAATATATTTTCCTATTTAAAAAATTTTAAATAAATTTTAAAAGAATTTCCTATTTTGATTTTATTTTTATGCCAACCATGTATTATGCTTGTTTAGGATTACAAATGCAATGACAAAAGTTTTTTGTTATAAATATAAGGATTTTTATTAAAATTTTTGTGAAAGAAGCAAAAATAATTTCAAGCATGTTTTATGCAACATATCAAAATTCTCCCTTCCACAATTTTTTCCCTCTCTTTCTCACACTTTGTCTCTATCTATCTCACGCCCACTTTCTCTCTCTCTATCTCTCTCACGCACACTTTATCTCTCTCAATTTCTCTCACTCTCTCTCTCTCTATTTATCGCTCTATTTATCTCTCTATCATCTCTCTATCTCTCTCCATTTCTCTCTCTCGCTCTCTTTCTTTGTCTCTATTTCTCTCTATCTCTGTTTTTCTCTTTTCTCACTCTGTCACTCTATTTTTTGCTTTCTCTCTGCCTCTCTAAATCTCTATTTCTCTCTCTTTCTCCTATTTCTCCTTTCTCATTCTCTTTTGTCTCTATTTCTCTCTATCTCTGTTTTTCTCTTTTCTCACTCTGTCACTCTATTTTTTGCTTTCTCTCTGCCTCTCTAAATCTCTATTTCTCCCTTTCTCACTCTCTTTCTTTGTCTCTATTTCTCTCTATCTCCCTATATCTCTCTGTTTCTCTCTTTTCTCACTCTGTCACTATTTTTTGCTTTCTCTCTGCCTCTCTAAATCTCTATTTCTCTCTCTTTCTTACTCTCTCTTTCTCTCAATATCCATTTATTACTTCCGTCAATAAGAAAATAATCTTTTAATATTTAGTTACGATTACAAATTTAAATACACTTAATTTTTTTATATCTGAAAAATTCCGAGTATATTTCCTTAAAAATGTGTGTACGACATGAGCACATATTAAAAAATATATATTTATCGTAAATTTCATGAATATCGAATAAAAATCACAAATTTTATAATAATTTATATCCCTTAAATATAAATAAAATAAAATGCATTGTATCCGTGCATAAAAAAAAACAATTATTTTATCTACCCAATTTTTTTTTTGTACGAATTAGTATTTCTTATAGTTCTCTTATTACCTTTCAGCCAATCTGTATTGCTAGGATCTGCACTTGGATCTGTGCTAATGATAATTCTAGTGGCTCTCGTTTCTTGTTTCATTTGCAGAAGGTGCGTTCCTTACAGAAGAGCTCATCCATCATTAAATGGTGGTAAGTACGCTTTGAAATTTTTTTAATCATTTTTTAAACATTTCCTTTAAAAAAAAAGAGTTAATTTAAGTAAAATGGTGTTTAAATTCGATTTACAACTTAAAGATAGTAGATTTTAAAATGCATGTATAAATATCATGAAGTGAAGGAATCTGACTCTTTGTTTGAAGTAAAAATGTGTTCAAAGATGTGTAATTTTTTTCTTCACTTTTCAGTTGTACGAAAGAAAAATACTTTTTTTTCGTGGTTTCATCATTAGTAATTTTTTTTATTTACCTCAAAAAATTCTGCACAAAATGTCAAAATTTTTTTCGTAGAAATTTATTTTATTGTACATATTTGCCACACAATTATTAAAAATTAACAACTATATAAAGCTTTTGATTGTGCACAAAGTATAACTGTCTCATCTGATATAAATTCGTTTAATAGTGGAAAATTTAAAAACTTGTAAAGTTTTTTGATATTTGCGTATTATATCATCGACCAATATCGTATCAACATATCACGGCATTTGGTGACCTATTTTGATAAGAGGTTGCCAAATGCCATGATATGTTGTCAGTAGTATAAAACCTTTCGAAGTGTTTTTGAACACAGTAAAAATAACAACGATGACAGTATTTAGCGACATTTTTTAATTTGGCGACGTCTTTTCATTTGGCGAAATTGGTGGATGATATAATACATAAGTAACTATTTTTTTAATTTATTAAAATTGACACAAACATCGGGCAATGTAATAAAGTTAATTTTAAGTAATTCGTGCAAGTAAATGTATTTTTAAACTTCTTAGACTTAAAGAATAATTTTAAAGAAGCGATTTTTAGTCACATTTTTTAGTTTTGTTGCCCACTTTATAAAAAAAAAAAAAATAGACGAGTAATGTACACATCTTCCAAATTCCAAAAACTCAGGGGAAAAAACTACAACTACATTTTTTTTCTATCTAAAATTTATTCTACACTAATAACTTGAATTAAGTCTGTAAAAAATCATCTACTACGTTAAAATTCTTTGTATTTTCAAATAAAATCATTAATTTTTTTGTAACTTCTCGTTAGCGCGTGTCACAAAAATTTCAGAGTTACCCTCGTATACTCTTATTGCATTAAGAGTATAATTTGTGACTTTCAAGCTGGCACAACTTTGAGCATTCAGTTTTTGAACAATTTTTTTGCGGACTCGAAATATTTTTCGTATAAGGAAAGATTTTTCACTTAGATATGCAGAACCAAAAGCGGGAAGCAGAGAGTACATGCAATTTTCTCTCTTCAAGCAATTAAATTTCTCCAGCAATGACATTCACTAATTTAGAAAATTGCTGTACATTTATCTTCAGAGTATCTTTCAGATTTTTTCCGTAAATGTTCATAATTCTGAAGATATTTGTCAAATAAAGTCCTTTACAAATTTATCAGCTTCCATCCACTCAGAAATTGACAAATTTGTTGAGTAGTGCAGAGTATCACTAAGAAGGGTACCACGTACCATAAGCTGCCGACCCCCTGTTCTCTCTAAAGTATTTTTTCTAAAATTATCTTTATTTCTTTATTATTATTATTAATTATTTAGTTTTGTGATCTAAGTGTGTATTTATAGTTGCAGAACTCAAAAATGTGGAAACCGAAAGAAAAATTAAAGAACATTTTCTCAAGGAATCTCAACCCTCCCCTATCCTTGCCAATAGAGATTTGCAAACGGGTTTACATTTTTAATTTTATAAATTTGACGTCTTTTCTTCAAAAATTACTGACATTTTATGTTTTCCCTTGAAGTCTTGTACATTTACAGAGAAAATCATTTTTAATATAAAATTAAGAAAGGAGTAATTCAGTTTCTATTATTTTATAAGACGTAATTATCTCGAAAACTGTAACGGAACATAACAGGAAATTTTAATTCGGATTCCAAGGTTTCGATGCTTGAATACACTAGCGCAAGCGCCATCTATTAAGGAAAAGAGAAACGAATTCTCTTTCCGAAGCTTCTTCCTGATGCATAATTAAGTAATATTAGTATTTTCACAAATTAAGTAAATCAGAATTACTTGAGCCATCATGGTTCAAGAATCCTGTTGTTTGTAAAATATTTTTAAAATTTATCTGAGAAATTTTAAATTGATGTTAAAAATAAAAACTTGATGAAATTCTAAAACTTTTAAAAAGAGCTTGTAAATGAATGAAGCTACATATATATGATCCTCATTAAAAATCAATAAATTACAATTTATATAATTTAATTCATTGATGATTTTACATGAGATTCACAATCTGTTTTAAAATGGGCTCAACATATAACAATAATGTAAAGGGAAATTTGTTGGCCAATGGCAGATTGCCGACCACAAAAATTTGACACTTTGCCAAAGTAATTTTTTAACGAGCTGTCATTATCGTCTACTTAATTTGCTTTGCTAACTAATGCAGTCCCAGGAGTAAAAGAGATAAAACTTGTAATTTTTTTAGATTAAACCAGGTCAAGTTTTTTTTTTCATTTTTTTTTTATTTAATAAGTTAATATGTTTCATATTATTCAACTGCAGCCAACTTCTCAATTTTTTTTTTTTTATTGCAATTATGAAATTATCAAAACTGATAATTAATAGTAATAACTATTTTCTTCGTTTAAAATATTTTCTGATATTTTAATTGGAGTTAAGTTTTAATTATATATAATTAAAATTTAACTCAGTGGCGCAACAGCCCATGAAGGCCAACTGTGGCCATCTCAGTACACGTGGCATTGGGCCTTGAGGTGCATGTGCAGATGTTCCGGTCAGGTAGTCAGTATGTCTCGAAACCTTCAGTGTTATGTTTCAAAGCAAGCTTGGTACTCATTTATTGACCAACTGAAGGATGAAAGGCTGAGTCAACCTTGCCCAGCCTGAGGTTTGAGCCTCGGACCTGTGGAAGAGCGATGCACTACCACGTAGCCTCTGGGCTTCATTATATAATTAATACCTATTTATAAAATGAATATTATTAAGTCATGTCATACCGACGTAGATTATTTGCTATGTGTTATCAATAAAAATTCAATGCGTTTATGAATCATTTTCTCCTTAGGGCCTTTATATACGATGCACTGTAGCAGCACTGCAAGTGGAATGGCAAACATGTACTCTTTCTCCGGTCAACCTTCATCAGTGACCACTCCGTTGGATGCTCCTCATGTTCTGGTTGACTTGGATAATCCAGAGCATGCATATACAATACCCATGAATACACAAAGAGGTAATGTAATGCCATGTATGATTTATTGAAAAACGACTATTCAACGAAATATTTTTTTTCCAAAAATAAGTGGATTCAATCGGAATTAATAATTTTGCAGCATAACAAAAATTTCTATCTGATGCAGTAATACCACGAACTTATGCGATTGGTGGAACTGAGTGATAACCAAGTAAAGGCCGTATCACACGTAAATTTTTCGTGCAATTTTTTGGCCCAACTTTTCGCCGAATCTGAGGGTGAAGAGTTACCGTAAACAAGACGACATGCTCTGACGTCAGCCGCGCTCTTTCTCCCCATTGAAACATTACTCGACGATTTTTCTGCTTCGAAAACGACCATCCAATATTATTTCTTTTATTTCACTCACGATTTTGTTGATGGGCGTAAATAGAAATGGATCATCATTCTGTTTAAAATATTGCACACCATTAAAATATTATACGCCATATCTGATGTGTTTGATGCGAAGCTACCATCGTTACCGCCATCTTGTTTATGACTTAGGGTGCCGAAGAACCCCCATTGGCTGGAATTACAAGCAATTTTCATTTGGAGCAACTTTTTCAGCTCATTGGCAAAAAGTTGTTCGAAAGCTATTGCTATGGCAACGGAGTAAAAATTGCACGAAATGGACCAAAACTTGTTGCAAACTTGTACGTGTGATAAGGCCTTAAGTCGGAGGATGATTTCGGATATAAATATGTATAAATTATTTTAGTTGGTGACTGTGACGAAAGAAAATAATAATGTAGGGGAAATATGGGCTGTGTGTAATGGAATTTTTTTAACACAAATACAAAATCGCAAACCGAAGTTATTTTTAAGTAGAAGGTTTCATAAAATGTAACAAAGTAATCTGCTGGCTCGAAGATTTTTTTCCCCCTCCTTCAAAATTTCCTCGTAGCATGCTAATATTTTTTTTTATTCCTTGTTTTGTTGAAAAGATACGCTCATCGTTGCAGTCTACGTATTCTAAAATTTGTAGCCCTTTTTCAATTAAACTGAGAACTTGTGTCAAATTCGCAACCATGATTCGATCTTCTGATTGAACTGAGTCTAAAGACTCAAATTCTTCAAAGTCTTGATCTAACTCAGGGATCAGCAACCTTTTAGCTGCGGCGTGTCAAATCAATATACCAATATGATTCAGCGTGCCACTCAGTAGGATATTTTTTAAGCAATTCAAGTCCCGCAATAATGCATGCAGAGTTAGGGAATAGAGTACAATAATAAGATGTTAATACAGATTTTTAATTTTATTATACATTAATTTTGCATCATTTAAAGATATTTCTTAATATAAAAATAAGCAGCATAAAATGTAACTATTTCTTCAACAAAAATAAAAAAAAACTTAATTGTACATGTATTATGTATTTAAAACATATTTATTAAAATAAGATATAGACAACATAAAATACACTGCTGGCCACCGTAAATGCAACACCGAGAAAAACGAGAGAAAGCACAACAAAATTTATTTTGTAGATAACATGTTGACCAAGCATCAAATGATTAAATTTATAGACTTCTGTGGTTCCTGCCAGAATCAGTAGCCAGAGTAGCCGCCATTGTTGGAGATCACTGCTGCCACACGCCTCGGCATTGATTCAAAGACACTTTGAATCAATGGTTGGGGTACAGCAGGCCAAGCAGCTTCCACACGTTGCCAAAGTTGATCTGGTGTGGCAGCTGGGGGTGGAATCTGGGTCAATCGTTGAGCAACCATGAACCACATGTTTTCTATCGGTGAAAGATCCGGAGAGCGAGCCGGCCAGGGAAGCAATTCAATCTGGTGATTGACGAAGAACCTTTGGACAATGCGTGCCACGTGTGGTCGCGCATTATCCTGTTGAAATATGGCTGTGGCCAAGCCCTGAAGGTAAGGAAGGACAACTGGCTCCAACACCTCGGAGATGTAGAGCTGGCTGTTTAAAATACCGGCAATGCGTGCTAGAGGAGTGCGAGAGTGATATCCAATACCGCCCCATACCATAATACCCGGTGCAGGACCAGTGTGGCGGTGCATAACGCAGCTGTTCAGCATCCTCTCTCCACGGTGTCTCCAGACTCGAATCCGACCATCGTAGTGTTGCAGACAGATGCGTGACTCGTCAGTAAAGACAACTTCATTCCATTCTGCCACCCACATCCTTCTTTCATCGCACCATTGGCGGCGGAGACGTCTGTGGTTCTGCGTCAAGGGTTGACCAAGCAATGAACGTCTTGCGGGCAGACCACTCTGCTGTAAACGGCGTCGAATGGTACGCGCAGACACTGAATGATGCGTTACCGACTCAATGTGCTGTGTTATGATTCGTGATGTGAATGAGCGATCCGTCACTGCCACGCGCACAATTTGCCTATCCTCACGTGAAGTGGTGAACTGAGGTGGATGCGATCGACCACGTCTTCGTCGTACCCTCCTGCATCCAACGATCACATATCCGCATTACAGTTGTTTGTTTCGTCCAACACGACTACCGATTTTTCTGAAAGATAATCCACAATCTCGATAGGCCACTATCCTTCCTCTGTTGAACTCGAACTGCAAAAGCTGATCGCTGTTTTCTACGAGACATAACTGATCGTTTTTTGAAAAAACCACAAGAAAAACACAATTGCCGAACTTGAAATCGTCGAAATCTCCAAGCCTTAAATAGTGCTTTGAGGTGGCGCCACAGGCGGGTGGGATGTGTGTCTGCACTGAAATTCTAATCATTTGCACATCTCACCTCCGCTAATGCATGTTGTAAATTTCATGTTATTTGCATGCTTCCTTCAGGGTGTTGCATTTGCGGTGGCCAGCAGTGTAGAAGTATTTTCGTTCATTATAGTTAAATAAAAAGATAAATAAAAGTTTTAATGTGAACCTAGTGCTTGTGCACCGCTCTACTTTCATATCGTAAAATCAGGCTTATAATATTCGACTTTCAATTAGAAACGATTATGAGTATTCCGTTGTTAAGCAATTTCTTTGCTGATTCGAAATATTTTTCACATAAGAGGAAAGATTTTTTTTTTTACTTAGATATGTAGAACCACAAAAGCAGAAAGCAGAGTACATGCAATTTTCAAACAATTAAATCTCTCCAGCAATGACCTTCAATAATTTACAAAATAGCTGTAAATTTATCTTTAGGGTTATCTTTCAGATTTTTTTGTAATTCCGTAAGTTTCAATAATTCAGAACATGTTTGTCAAATAAGGTCCGTTACAAATTTGTCAACTTCCAACCCCTCAAAAACTGACAAATTTGTAGAATAGTTCAGAGTGCCACTAAAAATTGTACCGCGTGCCACATGTGGCACGCGTGCCATAGGCTGCCGACCCCTCTGATCTAGCTCATACATTTCTATGAGCTCATCAATTGTCAGCTTCTGATTGTGGGAATTCAGTTTTTGAGCGTCATCATACTATCCACTTCTAAATTTATTTATCTGGTAAGATCGACAGTTTCTTCAATCAAATTTTTTCTTCTCAAATAAAAGACGAATCAACGAGATTTGAAAATCGCGTTACTCCGGGTTCGAGTATATAAGTACAGTATATGAATAAAGTATCCTTTTTCTTCTAATAAAGAAAATGGTTTTAGACAAAATTCTCCAGATAAACATAGCACTCACAGTGTCGTAAAGTTCAGAATAATTGGATTCAATTTCAATTCTTTCTTGAATTTCTAATTACTTACAAACTATTTTAATACACTATCAGTCGATAAATCAGTTCTTAATTTTTGCTTGTGAATAATTTAAATTGCATATGAGTTTTTTTTTTTTACTTTCATTCAATGCGTATTATAAAAGGAGTTTATCACTGACATAAAATATTTTTGAAAATTAAATTCATTATTGGTGAAAGAAGACATTTAGAAAATGGTTGTGCATAATTTATTGGTAGCTGAAAGAATAGCTCCTTAATAGTTTATAGCACTTCTACAAAAAACTTGAAAAGATTTAATCGGCAAGCAGTTAAATTAAAATAGATTTCTCAAAAATAATAATTGTATACTGTAGCCGTTAATTATATTAATTTTTTCGTGAAAAATAATTAAAAATTAGTATAGTTTAATGAATTAAAGCAAATCCAATAGGAAGAACTGCTTACTAATTGCTCGCTTTTGTTTAAAAAAGTTTGATCATCTATTACTAAAGTAAAGTTATGCTTTATACAGTTAAAAACTCATTGATTTTTCCACACAAAAAATTACATTTTTTCTGTTACGAAATCCTGTTTTTAATTTATAAGTGAATGCTTGAAAATCAACATTTTTTTATATACGAATTTTTGCGTCTTTGGAATTAGAATAGTAAGTGTATTGTCTAAAATACACAATTCTCTGCTTTTGATCATCATTAGTTGTAAAACCTAGGCTTTCTCTACATTTTATTTATCCAAAATATTTTTAAAAAGTAGTTTAATAAGTGCTTACTTATAATTCGGAAAAACTTATTAAATATACAAATATCTTTGCTGAAAAGTTTTTAATTGCAACACAACAAATTAAGTCTAATAAATATAAAAATATACCCTGTAGCGGAACAAATGAAATTAGTTTAAATGATGAAAAATCCACACAATGGGAACGATGTAATCTCAAGAGCTTTAAAAGCTTTTATATTAATAGCAAATAAAAAACGTTTCATAAGATTCTAAATTGCTGCTTAAAAGGAATCCATTGTTAAGAATAATTGGAAAATAACACGAAAAATAATTGATTCGGTTTTAACTGCAGACGATTTATGTTTCATTTTAAAGCTGATATTTATGTGGAATAAAAATAATGGAAAAAAAGAGAATTAACTACTTCAAATAAATCTAAATCAAGTTGCAAACTATAAGTCATTCTCAATTCAAGATGCCAAGGCAGTTGTATATCAAAGAAGCTGGTTTCCTTTCCTCTTTTTTTTTCAGAAATTCTCAAAATAAATACTAACAAGCAAGCAAAGCTGTGCTATGAATCAGAAGCTTCGATTCGAAAAGATCTTTTCTTGAGATTGGTCCGTTATGGCTTCGTTTGTCGCATCATTTATCTCTCTGTGTTTACAATATCCATTTTCTAGAAAAGAGTTAAACAATCCACGTGTATCTCCAATTCTAAAAATGAATAGCGTCGTAAGATAATAACCGTAAAAATGTCACAAAAGAGTCGAGAGAAATTTTGCTGTTACTTAAGCCTAAATGTCTCGACAATCGTTCGGAAAACTAAGTTGCTGTTTTTGCCTCGGATGTATTTCATACATACGCCATTGCTTTTCTTAAGATGAGTTTTACGACGTCATTAAATGTGAATTGACTCTTTAATTTCTGACCAATTGTTTTCTGTTTTACTTCATCGTGGGTAGTCGCTTTTTGAACTGAATTTTTCTTCACTTTTATGACTCTCTTGGAGTTTATAACTGAATTGATTTTCGTTCTAAATGGGACCGTTTTTATTGTTCGTTTAATAAAAAGGTTGGGCTTTCTTTTCTTTTCTTCTCTCTTTTCTTTTCTTTTTTTTTTCTTTTTCTTAAACTGCAGTTTTTCTCTGACTGACTTTTTAACCTAAGCCTCAATAATCGATGATATTTAAGAACGAAACTTTTTTTTTCTTTTTAATATTTACAACTCGCATTAAAAAAAAAAGGAAAACTTGAGAAAGTAATATAGAAAGTTTTAGATTGAAAAAACTTAAATTTTTAATTTAGATTTTATTATACTTTTAGAAGCTATTAAAAGTTGAATTTTCTTACTGACACAGCTTTCTTCATAATATCTTATTCTATCACGCTAAAATAACAATTCATTTATAATCCTTATTTTGAATTAGGGAATAATAATAATTATACTGTACATGAAGAATTACCTTTTTGAAGTGCACTAATTATGAACTTGTGTGAAATTTTATAATTAAATTATAGTTGTAAAAGAAATGTTTAAAATATCGCAATCAGGGACGTATTAAGGTATGGACTAGCTGGGTCCAGGGCCTCTCTCTCAGGGGGTCTTCGCCTCGTTCTCGACTCACTTTCTATAACAGTGATACCCAAAGTGGTCCACGGTATATAGACTTCAGGGGTCTACGATAACCTGAAAGGGGTCCACGGCACTGAAAAAATAATTTGTGGGTCTATGATAGTGGCTCTCATTAAACCAGATCGTTACTTTAATCTTTGAAAAAAATTGATCTGGGGAAAACCAGATTTTACCTATTTAACAGATATATTTACTAAATTTAGTGAGGTTAGTTTACAGTTATTAGGTGACAGCATAACTTTTACTAAGACAAAGACCCTTTCAATATTTTTTTTCCCGAGAATTAAACTAAAGAAGTATAATATTAAACATCGCAATTTTCTCAATTTGTCACAGGCAATCTGTCAGGACATTTTAACCTACGTTCAATATTTAGATGCCTTTTACTCATATTTTGAAACTAGGTTTGAGATTACTTTTTTATACTAATACCACAATAGACAATGAATTCATATGTTCACATTGAAAAAAAATATGTCATATTACAATAGAAACTGATCAGAATAGGCCTTAATGAAGATCTTAAAGCTTAGAAACGGATGTCAGCAATTTCGGCTTTTAAAAGACATAACTGTTATTTTTCGCGAATTATGGAATATCATCAGAAAGTTTTTAATTGCTTTTCTTAGTGAGAGGGAGTCTCAGTGAGTTTGCCAATCTCAAAAATAAAAAAAGACAAGGGAAAAACTGGACACTTACTAACAAAGGAGATTTAAAGTTAAACCTGATTCGATTGATATATTAAATACTGAAAATTTGTTATGAAAGCACCAGATTCATTCCTCTCATTTAAAGGCATTTGTTTGTTGTCCAGTTATTTAATATAACAGTTATTTTGTGGATTAATGTAATTCATTTACGCGTGCTTCTTGTATTTTAAATGCTACTAGCCTTCTGCCCCCAAGGTTGTGGGTTCGACCCCGGCCCAAGTCGGTGGATTTTCGTGATGCAGAAAATCGACAGCAGCCATGTCGTATGATTATACGGCATGTAAAAGATCCCTAGAGTGTCTGTTTGGCTTGGGCACTCTCGGCAAAATTAAATCCTAGTGCAGGTTCGCATCGTCAGAGCTCAGGTGCCTCCCTCTGTGGAGTAAACTGGGGGTCAAAATTAACTGTGGCGATTGGTATCCGCCTATATGGCGCCGCACTAAAGAGTGATACCAGCTCCTGGGGATGTACTAGGTCTGCAAAGGTAAAAATACCAATCCGCAGCTCCATTGGATAAAAAAAAAATATTTCACTACAGTTAAACAATACCAGCTGTCAAAAAGACATTTTAGCTTATAAAATTGCAAAAATTCCATATTAGGTAAACAAGATCTACCCGAAACTCTCTGAAAAACATGGCAAGGGGTCTATGAGACAAAAAGATTTGGGAACCTCTGCTCTGTAAGATCATGGTGCGAATAGTTTTAATCGTCAAATATTATTCATGGACACACAAGGGATAAATACTAGGGAATTTCGAACAATTGCTTACCGGCAACAATGAAAAGACACCATTATTATTTCAAGTCCGCCGAAAGTGTGAAAGCCTAGGCCTACCCCTCATCGTTACTCATTTGGGCAAAAGTAGGTATTCCGTTCGTGCCTAGGTTTCTTAGATTGTGTGAGTTACGCTTATTTATTTGTTTCATGTAAGTATTTGACAATGTATGTTATATAATGTCTATTTAAAAGGGTCGCAAGTTGGGCTTACTTTTAAATAGGGGCCCAGGGACTCTAGAAGTCTTAAGAGGTCTATGATCACATTCTTTTTAAATTTCCTTTTAAGGTATCCGAGCACGTTCGGAGTACTTTTTAACAAAGTAGCATACTAAAACATTATAAATGCTCTCTTTTAGGACTCAATACCAATAAATATTACTATATATATTAAACTATCAAAATTTAAAATAAATTACCTGAATTTTACAAAAATCACAATTATAAAAGAAATTTTAGCAATATTTTTGAAAAACTTCAAAGCAGTTAGAGAAAATAGTAATAAACATGTATTAGTAAAAGTATTACGAAAACAAATTAGATGCATTTATCTAGAAAATGTACTAAAATTTTAATTTTTTATTAAAATTTGAAAATTTTAGAGCTGATTGAGTAAACAGTATAAGAAATGTTACATTTTTTATGAGACCATTATTTAAATAACAAGCCATAACTCAAAAAGTATTCATACAATAAGAAAAATTTTAGTGCATTCTCTAGAAAATAACATAAATATCAGGTTCAAAAAGTTTCACAGAAATACATTCGTAATATTTTGAGTTATCAGACTCGCCATGATAGATTTTGAGCAATTTAAATGCCTACTTCTGGTAGATCAAAAACCCTCTTCTGCTTTTCCTAAATTTGTAAAATTGATTGTAATTTGACCTCTAGGTTGTGTAGAAACAAAGAAAGTATGTTTCGTAAAGTCAAAAGATAGCTCTATTCAATAAAATAAAAAACAAAAATATCTGTCTTGACTGAATTTGGTCATTTTCAACGTGTTCGGATACCTTAAAATGCATCTTTCGGGAAAAAAATATATGGAAAACCATGAAGAAATTGACTTTCTTTATTGAAACTAAATCTGTTTAAAGTTCACATTCAGATATTGAAATGACAGCTGATGATGACGGATGAACGATCGGCTGGGGGGCGTGGTTGGTTTGTCACTGGCCTTCGTGCCCCCAAGGTTGCGGGTTCGACTCCGACCCAAGTCGGTGGATTTACATGATGCAGAAAATCGACAGCGGCCATGTCGTATGATTTACGACATGTAAATGATCTCTAGAGTGTCTGTTTGGCTTGGGTGCTCTCGGCAAAATTAAATCCTAGTACAGGTTCACATCGTCAGAGCTCAGGTGACCCCTCTAGAGAGGAAACTTGGCATCAAAATTTCCTGCAGCGATTGGTATCTGCCTATAGGGTGCCACACTAAAAAGAGATACCAGCTTCCGGGGAATGTACTAGGTCTGCAGTGGTAAAACTCTAATCCGCAGCCCATTAGAAATTAAAAAAATATATTAAAATGATTAAAACTTCAAAGCCTTAGCCAGGAATCGGAAGACTCACAAAAAAGAAGAGCCAAATTGTCAGTGAAACAATGTAACGAAGGGGATCTTGGCCCATTTACATGCATACGCAGAGATTTGCCTTCCTTTCGGTAGAAAGAGTGATAAGTCTGTCATGTAGTTTATATTATTTAAATAAAATTTTACGCACAGTTATATTTTTATTTCTTCAAAAACTAAAAACAATAGAATATTTTTTTCTGTGGCTCAATGCAATAGCAACTAATCTCAAAATTCCATAATGTTGGCAATAAAATTTTCAAGCTTCGTGAAAAAAAATGTCTGTACTAATAATGCCGAAAGTACAGGTTCGCATCGTCAGAGCTCAGGTGCCTCCCTCTATGGAGGACATTGGGCATCAAAAATTGCCTGTGGCGATTGATATCCTCCCATATGGCACCGCACTAAAAAGAGATACCAGTTCTGCAATGGTAAAACATCAATCTGTAGCCCACTAGAAATAATACCGAAAGTACTTTGTTCTTGAATTTCATGCTTACTCTAATAATCAAAAGGGACTTTGATTGACCTGGCACATAAAAGAGAAATTTATTAAACTAATACGCGCAACCCACCCTGCTTTCATATAAAAGTGACATTGTTTGCACTTGCATTAAGCCACACATTTTTAAGTAAAACTAATTTAGATCCTCCAGTGCTGGGTAAGCCCACGTATACTGATTTTTTAAGCAAAAAAGACTCGCGATAAATATGAGATTTTTTTTTTAATTTAAATATTGATAAAAGACTTTTCTTATTATATGTATGTATTGTGTGGTTGAATAATTTAGTGATTCGTTTCAATTACTTAGGAATGTATAAGCTCTTAAGAGTTGTGTTCTTTTATCTAGGGTTGGCCAGACATCTAACTGCTGGAGGTGTATCAATGGGATGCGAGACGCCAACAGATCCACCACCCCCGTACAATGAGGCAAACAATGCGTCTTCGGGAGAAAACATTATCCATGGAAATTCGCCCTCATCCAACAGGTGAATGGCTTAAATATTTGGTAAAAATAAAGTGGAAACGTAAAAAATTCTATACCAAATGGGTTTTATGAACAAGTGATTACTTGTTGTTTAAACTTGTTCATAAAACAATCGAGAAAAGATATGACAATGACTGATACGAATGAAATCGATCGTTGCAAATGCATGATGATGTGTCGTACGCTCATAGCATAACGATGGTTTCACTAACTGACCGAACTTACTTGTATATTTAAAAGCTTCATATAATTACAGCACCCTTATTTAATTGTTATGATATTTTCTATGGGATATTTACGAACTTTCACATGCAGAAAATCATTTTACATTCATGTATTCTTACAATCCAATAACGCTAGGGTTGTATGATTTTCACCAGAAACTAACATAAAAAAATACCAGGCGAAGTTAAAATAACACTGCATCTCTCCAATGTTTATAACATTTAAGAACCTTCTCTCTTTGAAACACAAATTGTTTCAATCCTCAAATAAATCACTTTTAACAATAACAACTGATGTTCAAGACTTATGAGTGTAGCTTCTAAATATTCACAAAGGAAAAAATTCTTAATTATCTGTTTATCTATAAATGAGGAACAATATGTTAAATCATGGCATTGTAAAACTCCGGCACAAATATACTACCCTTCACTGGTGAGATTTTAGATTTGAAGTAGTATTTGGGGCTTTCCAGATTTTGTCTGAAAGGTATATCAATTTTATGGGCTTTATAAGTCGCTTAATAAGGTATGTTTCTGATACTGTCAACAAAATCTTAGCCTACTAAGCAAACAGCAAAAATTGCTAATGTGGACAATTTGGAATTGTTCTCCAAATTGTTCAATTTTAGATGAATTAGTCGTTTATGTTATGTACCGTTGGCGTCAACCAATTTCACCAAATCAAAATACGCCACTAAATGCCGTGATAT